>JANIJG010020990.1:0-37061 GCA_024611175.1 Megaceryle torquata
TGTGGGGGGGGGGGGGGGGGGGGGGGGGGGGGGGGGGAGGAGCAGCAGGGGCTTTATGGTCCCCCGAGCCTGTGCATGGTCCAGTGGAGCCTGGGCATGCGCAGCTGCACAAAGGGCAAGAGACACAGCCGTGGGTGGGTGAGGAGCACCCATCCCCCCACAAATGTTGAGAGAATCCCACTGATGCTGCTGAGCAGTTCTTTTCCCACTGGAATGGGGGGGGGGGTAAGTGCAGAGAGACCCTCGGTTCCCTAGCCCTGCTACCACCAACGTAACCTGCTGCATAGAGAATAACACCCTCTACCCCCTCGGCTACCTTCCCCATGCAGCACCAGATGGTGTAGGGAGGCCTCACCTTGCGGAGCCTGCAGGTAACACCGGTGATGTCTGGCAGATCCTGCTGGAAAGAAGACAGTTTCCGAAGGCAGGGAGGGAAGGCGGGAGCTCCAACGGGGGCGTTGTCAGGCACTGCCACTGCTACCTCTGCAGAGGCAGGTGTTGGAGCCCTGAAAGTGTTTCTGCCGTGCTTCTGTGGCATTCTAATAGTCCACCCACTCCTGGTGGGAACTGCTTTAAACAAATATTCTTGGTGACCCTCCCAAGTCTCCACCCCTTTTTTCCCTTTCTCCTCCCCTTTTCTCCACCCACCCCCTTGCTGTTGCTGGGTGGTGCTGCCTTTGCAATCCAGCTGGTAGCGTCTGCCCTGAGAGGACCCCTTGGGTGGCTGCCCCCTAAGGCCATGGGCTATGCCCCCCCACAACAGGTACCTGGGCAGGGAGGGTGTTGTGGGATTTATTTATTTATTTTTATTGGGCAGATCCAGCCTCAGGCCAGCTCACCAAAGTAACTAGGGGAGAGGTTGGCCATGTTACAAAATACCAGTGACAACTCAGCCTGCTCCCCATGAGGTGGGACACAGGATGGCTGTGAGGTGCATTTTCACTGGTCCATGCTCCAGCAGACAGCTGGCCCCCAGGGTTTGGGGTTTTAGGTTTTTTTTTCTTTCCTGTAAACCACGTGGTCATTTAGCAGCTCTGTTTCACACAAACTGCTTTATTTATAGGTATTTCTTTACTGCACAGCAGTAAAAATGTTCTGTTCTTTGCCAAGCAGGAAGAAGGTGGTTGTGAGCAGGCCCCTCCTCTCAGGAGGCAGGATGCAGCCACTGCAGGCCCAGTGCAGCTGTAGGTGCGTTCCCTTCTTGTTCCCCTTATCCCCTGCTCACCAGCCTCTGCCCCAGGGTTTGAAAGCTGGGTTAGTCCACACATGGCACCAGTCTGTCTTAGCTCCCCAGGCACACAGCATCACTGAAAGTTGTGTTATTTTGGTTTGGGTTGGGTTTTTTTTTTTTTTTTTGAGTACAAGTCTTTATTTAATAGACTTATAAAACAACTTTACATGAGAAGTACAAAAATATGAAATAGACTTTGAATCTTCTTAGGTAAAAACAACTGTTATGTTTTTTCAAGCTTTAGAAATATGTAACTTGCACACTTGGCATCTTAGGTAAATTGCTGTCATACACTGTAAAATGAGGAAAAAAAAAACCTTCCTGTAGAGTAGCTCCAGAAAAGTATCTGTACGTACCCAATCATACACCGTTCTGTCAATAATTTATTAGTTTAAGACACAATGGCACAGTCGTACAACGCTGTAATTTCTCCTTTAATGAATTCCATTGAAAGATGCAGTATCACTTTCCTCTTCCAGTTGTTATGATTAAATATAAACACAAACCCAATTAAGAATGATTTGGCATGCTTTATACTTGTACCACTTGCATTGGATACCACTTTGTAGTAAAAATTAAATAAATATAAATATGATAAATAAATATATTGTAAAAGAACACCCCACTTACATTAGAATTCAGCATTTTTTCATCCTTCGCACACATTTAATGCTGTCACAGCTTTAGGGCCAATGAAAAGAAATACTGCATCTTTAAAAACACAGGCTCACGTGAATGTAACAGCAACCCCTAGAAACAGAAACTGGGGTTCCTTTACAGCTTTATCGCCCCCATTAAACACACCACCCCTCATTTCACTGGTCTGTACATCTCGCTGTTAGCTATTCAGGGCCTTTTCCCCCCAGGACTCATCTTACCTCTGGCTCTGCAACTGGTAACCCTTCTTCCTAAGGAAGTAAGGAACATGTGCAGCAGGTAAATGAGTATTAGCCTCTTGCGAGCAGCGCACAGCTGGCATAAGTGCAGGGCTAGTTTGATACTGTCACTGAAGAAAAGGCCTCTTCAAGCACTTCTCTGAATACTGGCTGAGAGATAAACAATCAGGCTTATTTTTGAAGTAGGTAAAAGCTTTAACTGAATTTTCAAGTCACTCTTCTTTAAAACTTCATTGTATCTGCTTAAATATGAGGGACTAACTTTCCAGGGTAGTACTTCACTGTTTTTTTTGGGTAATCCTAAGTGATTCTCTTCACAATCACCCATGGTGTGCATAATGCATCACGTGGCAGTAGTGCAATGGCAGGTTCTGATGATTTGCTACAACTAAAAGGCTCCTTTTGCAGATCCCAGTCCCTAGTAATTATATGATTTCAATCACCATATTTTGATTCTCTGCAGTAAAACACATCAGTTATAAAATCATATACAGTAGAGGGATATTGGGTGATGATTCTGTTCAGCTTTTGCTCTCCATTTTTCACTCTCTTGAGAACTGCCTTGGAATAACTCCTGTAACCAGGATTCATTGCTTTTCTGAAGTTACCCCTCACTTCTTGGGCTCCTACCATCTCCTGATCCAGCGCAGGCAGAGGTACAAGGCACTTTTTGGAAGCTTGGTTTCTTCAAAGAGAGAGAATTCAGCTCTTTGATCCAACTTTTTCCTGCTAAAGGTAGGCCTGTTTCACAGCCCTGTGCGTGGAATGTTGGTCCCGAGAAGAAAGCTCCATCCCTCTCCTCTCAAACAGTGTCTCCTGCCAGGCTCATCTCTGCAGAGTCCTGATAATAGTAATGCTGAAACAGTCTCTCTTGACAGCAGATGCGCATGGCATGGTAGGTGTGCAGGAGCAGGTGAGGGAAACGAGCTGTAAAGTAACACACAAAATCATCTGGGATGGAGCCCAGGGTCTCCTGCACTTCAGGAGGCAGTTCTCTGTAATGGTGCTTCTGTAAAGGGAAAAAAAAAAAGAGTGGAAAGCTCAATCAGGGAGTGTTCAAGCACCCTTTTTAATAGAGCTGTCTCTTTTATAGGCAAATGTGAGGTTACTTTGTCTTTCTTGAAGGTTAAACAGTCACAGACTGGCAACAAACAGCAAAAGGAGCAGCACCACAGCATGCAGGTTGCTCTGGAAGCAAGCCCTCTACCTTATTTCTCATTGCCCTCAGAAGATCCCGGACTGAGCCTCCTTTATAGGATCTGAATTTTCGAAGATCTGCAAAAGAAATGACAAGATGTCTGTATTTGTTTTAATGCTGTTTTAGTTGCTGGCCTCAAAACTGTGTGCCTACAGTCACATATCCATGGGGGTGTGGTTCAATATATAAGCACATACTTTAATTTGAATAAATACTTTACTGACAAGTAAAGCTGATTGTGCTAGAACTGGGAACAGCAGCATGTAACTCCTGTGATGACACTGATGCCCTACTCTCCATTACCTGTCTGAAGAGGAACAGTGATGTGCTCTCTCCAGTCCATTTTCACCACCTCTCTTCCACCTCTTTCTAATTGCCTGACGATTGGACCATCTAAAGATTCTTTCTCTATCCGGTCACTAACATCCTGCAAGAAAGATTCAGGTTATTTCTAGGTTTATTTCCAACCTTTTTACCAACAATTTAAAATTGCCGCTTCTAGCCAATTCCAGCCTGTCCTGATAATGGTGGTGTTATGATGCTCCTTCATTCCATGACAAAGTGCAATGCAGTGGATTGTGCTTGGGCCTGGGAGGCAGCAGTTGCCCAGAGAAGGAGTTGTTTCACTATCTGCCAAAGCCTTTTCATCACAGAGTAGAAGATGAGGCTGGAGAGATCCTCAGTACATTCCCAGCCTACATCAGGACTAAGTGCACACAGTCATTGAAAAGCTGCCTGGCACCATGGTCTCCTGCATTGCTACTGTAGCTGCTGGAGACCTTCCTCCTGTCTGTTTCAGTTGATAACATCATGCTCTAGCCCTGCTGCTATAAAACATCTGTAAGATTAAGCCCATTTCTTAAGGACACAACTTTGCTTCTTCATTCCTCACAGTAAGGTGGGGGATTCTGTCACCTCAGCCATCCCCACAACTAGGAGGGACTGAATTCAAGACCTGAAGAACAGCTACAGTGGCCCTTACAACTGAAAGGATAGAAAAGGTCAACACAAACCTGAAAAAACTGGAGCTGTTTTTCTAAACTCCAAAAGAATGGGTGTTTTAGCACACAGCTGGCAGATGGACGTTTCTGAGGGTCCATGCTTATCATTTGCTCTATTAAATCACGAGCAACTATGTCTTCTGCAAGGAAAAGGGAGATAATTCTTAGGCTGCAAAGAAATCTAATTTTTTTTTTTTTTTAACTTTAGAAAATCATTATCTTCTCTACTTCTTCCACCCCGATCCTGAACAGTAGCACCACCAGCTCAAATACTGCCCTCAGAGATACGCTGGGCAACCACCAGAAAGTCATGTTGAATCACTGGGAGTATGAAGATCACAGTTCCATGTTTTTCCTTATTTAAAGATAAATTCAATAACTCTACAATCAAGCTTTCATGGTTGCAAGAGATGCTTTGGGGTGCTAACTCTAAGAACTTTAGGAGCTTTACTTCAGGAGTACATTACGAGTACAACTTTTACCACTGTCACTTCTGTTGGCATTTTAACACCCATGGAACTCTAGCTTCATCTTTCCCCTGCAATTCTTACCATGCCTCCCTGCATTTAAAGACTCCAGGCTGTAAGCACCCAGGAGAATGTTGGCCTGTCGCTGGAGAGATTTGCCAAAAGGATGGCTGCCTTCAGAGACCACGTAATAGAAGACACAGCCAGCTGAAAAGATGTCCACGGTATATGTCTGCAAATAAACAACCTTTAATAGCAATAACACTTTCCCCCTCCCCGCCCTCCCAAAGACTTTGATCATCATGGGGTGGTTATTTTGCATCTAAAAGGGGAAGAAATCGTTTCGGAATCACCATATTCAGTTGCAAGCCCACAGGAAAAGCCAGGCACTGAGTACTGCGGATCTGAAGGTCTGACTGCAACACCCAGGGAGCTCGACAGAAAGGTGGAGACTTACAGGGTTCTCCTTGCAGTCCTCACTGAGCATCTCCGGGGCAATCCACCCTTCGGTGCCTGGCACACCCGACCGACGGCTAAAGCTGTGCCTGCCCACTGCCAGCTTCTTGCACAGGCCAAAGTCTGAAATCATTGCTTTGACTTTCCCATGGGCATTAGGCATCGAGATGAGGATGTTATGGGGCTTCAGGTCCCTGTGGACTATTATAAACATGCATTTATCCATTCCAGGCAATCCCAACACTCATAGACATCTATTTTTTCATGCATTTGTGTTGTAAATCTTTCACAAGGCTAAACCACCAAGGGCCTAACCTCAAAATACTATATATAGAGAGAGAGAGCCTCATCACGTTTTTATTCCATCACCCTTACTCAACAAGTTTTAGGACTTGTATCTGAAGAATGCAGTGCCCTGAACAAACAGCAAAGCCCAGCTTTACTACTACAGTGCAGCAGAATGTTAGAGGTGTCAATCCTGCCAGCATTAGGTGACGTTTCTATGACTCTCAGATAAACAAGCTCCCAGCATCAGACCAGTTTCTCTTGTTGTGTGGGTTTTTGGTTTTGTTTGTTGTTGGGTGTTTTTGGGGGCGGGGGGAGGTTTGGCTTTTTTTTTTTTTTTTTAGTTAAGAAAATGTACCATTCTCCATCCAATACTGAAACAAGAGGCATTCTTACCTATACTAAGGGAGTGCAGGTAGGCAAGGCCAGATGTCGTCTGTTGCAGGAGGGTGATGGGTTGTAAGCCATGATGACTGAAGGCCTTCTGTTCAACATACTAGAAATTACAACATTGAAACAGAATATTCAGCCATAACTTTGCTTATCATTACTCTCTGCATAAATAATCTGTTTCCTTCACACACCCCTTGACCCCCAAAAAAGTTTAGACTGGTTAAATTGCAAGTTGAATGCTAGGGGGTAATGCGTGTTAAATAAATAAATAAATAAACAAAACCAAACACAACCCCAGAAAACAAACCAAACTGTTTGGGGTTGTTTTGTTTGGTTGGTTTTGGGTTGTTTGTTTTTTTTTTTTTGAAAGTGATGATCTCTAAACTGTTTTCCATAGCACTGTGCTGCAGAGGCAAGAGTAGAGAGTCTTCACAGTCCAGATGGTAGGAGTGGAAGGATGACTAGAAGGGAGTCCTTCACAATTAGGAAAATCAAAGGACAACAGTTTCCATCCTGGAATCAGTACAGGGTTAGAGGTATCTCTAAAGCTCTGAAAACGCCCCTGTGTAATTGTCACAGAGGTGGTGGCAGAGGAACTACAGCAACTTTATCTAAAGGAAACTGAAGGCCTTTCAGGGAGAAGACTTTCACAAATTCTGTAGGTTCACGAGCATCCCATCACCTCCTGCAAAGTGGCAGCGCACAGCTCAATGGCTATGTACTGAAACTGCCGGTCCTTCTCCGTGCAGAAGTAGCGGATCACGTTAGGGTGCTCGTCTGACTCTCGCAGCAACTGCACTTCACGGTCTGCAAAGCTGAAGCACTCAGGGAGAATTCTTTTCACTGCAACATCCCGGTTATCAAATGTCCCCCTGCAGACAGGAAGGAAAGTCATGTCACCTTTCTAAATGCTCTGTAGACAAAGCATGTCAGCGTGTGTGACAATAGACAATGTTTTACAGAAGCGTATTAAGGAGTGTCACATGCTGGCAACAGATAGGCTTGGTCAGGAAACATTTCTAAGGGGATTGAAGTACTTTTTGCTAGTGAAGAAACACTCTGTGAAAATATCCCAAACACATAGAAAATTATTTTTTCAAAAGTTTCATTTCTGTTCGTATCCGATACGGGGTTTTAGTAAAAACAAACCCAAACAAAACAACAACAACAACAAAAAACCACAAAAAAACAAACAAAAAATTAATACAAATAAGACATTCACTGGTTCACCGGTCTACTGAATGCTGAATGCACATTGTCATCTACCTGTAAACAATTGTCCCTTCAGCTCCGTGTCCCAATACATCTTTTGGGTTAAATGTAATCTTGCCAACTACCACTCTGTTTGCATCTTCATCTGGACAAGAAAAGCAGGAAACAAGGACAGGTTTAGGATGGGTCGGGTCAGCCTTTTAGAAAAGCCCAACCTTCTGGGCAAGTATGCAACAGTCTTTTTGTTTGTGTTTAAATGAACTCCATTGACAACACAAATGAACGTCGTCATTTTGGTGCTCACACCAAGAAAGCAAATACTCCCTGGTGACCAAATGAACTAACATACATGTTCTGTAGACAACCCCTGACATAAGGTCTGGAAAGATGTCTCTACACAGCGTAAGAGGCTGGTGGGTCTCAGCAGACTCTGGAAAGTTTTACAGGTGTTGCTGAAGTTGGGCAACACTGACTGAGGGTTCCCCTGAATAGCCTTTCAAGGGACAGAACCGTGCGCAGGATCGGGCAGGAGGGCAGGCTGTGCTGCACAATCCTGATGTCGATTTCACTTCATCATCATAATAGATATTTTTATTTAAACAAACCTCCCCTTGAATGGCTACAGGCAGGTTATAAGAATATACCGCCATGGATGACACATTCCCTCTGATGGCAGTTTGGAACTGGATGTTTTTCTAAAACAAATAATCCTGCTCAAAGTCGGGGCACGGCGCACCTGCGCTGTGCTCTGCAAAAGGGTCAGACTACAATGCGACTGACGGTCCTTTTCACCTTCCTGACCTACAGAGTATTAACGGGGATTTTGATGGCTGGGCTCTATCACCGTACAAAGTGAGGAAATAGAGAGACTTTTAACGCTGGATCAACTTTACCTCCCTCTTCTTGCTCAGTGGAGAGGCAGCTCCCAACATCAGATGTGGAGATGCTGGAATATGCAGAATGATTTGATGCTCTGGGGGACATATTTGGTGTGCTGGTAGCTGAGCTCTCTGTCCGTCCATAGGAGGTATCCAAGAAATCTGCCTCTGGGTGTAGCTCACTGGGAGCACGGAAGGGCAGCTTCTGTTGCTGCAAGAGCTGTATCTTCTCTTCCAGCTGATGTTGCCTCTGTTGCTGCTGATGCACACTCTGTGAGAAAGGACCCCAGTTCTGTAAGTGGAGTGAAGGTTTTACAGTCACGTCACAAAAGGGAGCCCTATAGATATGGGGGTAGCAACACCCAAAAGGTGGGAGGAAAACCCTCTCGTTAGGACACTGACAGCCAAACAGGCTGGAGAACTTTCATTCATAGGCTTTCAATTTCATTCTAAGCTTCCCCTGCAAAGCTGAGAAATCAGAGGCAGTTGATAGAGCAAAAACTGTAACTAGGCGGACTAAGTGTCTAAATCACAGAAGGATAAAGGCTTTGATCCAAAAGCTGGAAAACCTGACAGAGGCTCAGGTGAGGAAGAGAGGGGTAAAGCCAATGGTGTTAAGATCATGTCCATGAAAAAAAAGAGTAACATAAAAACCCAGAATTGTTGGGATGTAAAAGAAACCCAAACCCTCCAGAGCTGGCACATATGCCCAGAAACATCACTGTTATGCCAGAGGTGTAGCCCTTGCTGCCCACTGCTCATCTGTGAGGAGGGGATAAAACTTGCTAGTGCGTTACTTCCTAACTCCTTCCTGTATCATCTCCTGGGCTGTGAAAAGTTACTGACTCTCCCAAAATTCAAAAGCACATCAAGACAAGTCAGCATTACCATGGGATAGGTGATGATAAAAGCCACCCAGCCCACAAGCAGGAAAGTGCTGAGAATGATGGTGGCCATGTCTTTCAACATGGAGTCCACGGGAGCCTCTGGCCGAGGGACAGGCCAAGCGGGTTTCTCCTCAATATCCTTTGGAACATCAGGAGGCACTTCTGTTGAGGAACCTTCAACAATGTCTATAACCTAAGAGGCAAAGAAAGCTCTGTTAGCTCAATATCTTCATGGGTAATGGAACACTTATACACTAGCTTTTCTGCTAAAGCATTTCTAGTCATTTCTAACCCTACCAAAGTCAAGAAATACTCTGCATGTGAAAAAAAACCTGCAGCTGAAAGCCCTTATTCTGAACTAAGGAATCATCATACCAGTGATTCTATGCGAGATGTACATGAAAATCTGGCACATAAAATATGAAGTAATTCCATGTAGTTTGCCTTCCAAGTCCCTCCCCAGCTCCTTTATATTCTGCTGTCATCTGGTAAGATCATTATTCTCATCACAAACCTCCTCAATAGTGGCTTTATCGGAGTCAGCTGGAATCACATTTTCAGGCCTCTTAGGTAAGTTGCTTGGGAATTCCTCCAGGATCTTTGTAGGGGCAGATAACGGTGTTTCATGGTGCCCTTTAAATAAAACACATTTGCTGAAAAAAAATATGAAGTGTTTAAAGGGAGCCGCTTGATGTACTGCAAGAGCAGGACAGTATCAACAAAAAAGGGATCACAGGAAGGGAATGGCTGCACTTAAGGAAGCTGAAAGTTACACCCCACCCCTGCCACAGAAACCCTATGGCATTTGTCAATTTTAAACTCGCATCACTTAAACCCAATCTTCAGGCAGTTTTTAATTTTTGAAGCAAAAATGTAAATGCCCTGAGAAGTCAATTCCAAAACGCTGGGATCTGGAACACATAAGGCCAGGCTGACACTTTATTATCTTCAGCCGCTGTGCCTTAATCCTCCAGTTGTAAAATGGGGAAAACATGACCCTCTGATCCATATGATGAGAATTAAAGGAACATTACACACAGTAAAAATACCCAAAATAACCAGAATACAATACTTTCAGTAAATAATAAATTATCTATACCCCTGTCTGAAGGAGGTGGCAAATAAACAACCAACTCCTTTCTACATACTGAGCTAAGCACTCTCCATCCTACACAATGAATAAAGCAGAGGCCTCAGGAAACCCAGTGCACAGTCATGCACTCGAAGACGTTAATCCATATGCAAAGAAAGATTAATTAGCAACCATTACTAGAATTCAGTAATTACTGCCCAAGTTTAGGAAGTCACGGTGACTGGTTTAGAGCCCTCTGCGGTTGGGATGAGAAGTGTCCTTCAGATGGCAACATGACACTGCGCACAGCCACCGGCCAGGGCCAGGCGCACGGCAGGTACCTATTAGAAGCCAGTCGTTCCAGTAGTTCAGTTTGTGCTTTTCTTTCAGTCTTCCTGAAAACTTCACATCCGTGCTGGGGGTGATTACACACTCGCCATTGTCCTCGATTGTGACTCCTTCTGTTTTTGGGCCTTCTAGTAAGGGGATGGCACTGCCACGGGGCTAGAAAAAGACATTATTGTTACAATTAAGGAAGCACTCTGCCCCTGAAATATTTAAATAGGCAACTAAATAAAACAGTGAAGGTCAAAATTGGTGGGCAAGCAAAATTACTGGCAGCAAAGTCACCATAAGTAAACACTGCAATTAAGCCCTCGGCATTTGCTTCAACAACCTTGGACATTAGACCGGCTGAGCTACCTGTTGCCTAGGAGCTGAGTTTACTCCTTTTTTTTTTTCCCAATGAGAAATTAAACAGGATCTTTATTTCCTGACAGGACAGCCACGGTGCAAGCAAAACAAAACTACGATGCAGTTTCCTATGTACGGGGAGTTACTTTGATGAACAAACCAGCAATTTTAAGATTAACTGCAATGCACCAACAATACTGCACAGCAACTTCTGGTCCGCTCCTGCTAATTGTGCCTGGCACAAGTCCTGCTGAGCTACAGTTACTTCTCTGCAGTATTTAAATGATTCCTGAAATACGGTCATGCATTCTAAGGCTTACTGTTGTTTCATAAAATCGTTCCATTTGCTCTGCATTTCTTAATGGCAATCTGCAATTTAAACCCTAATTTCTGCAGAATTACAGCCTTCACTCTTCTATTTTCTGTTGTATCCTTTTGCCACTTTACTATGACCAAGTTGTTTTTTTTAATATATTTTTATGTATGTTTCCATTTTGACTTCTTCTAAACCCAGAACAGTACTAATTCTCTCAAGGCTCTTTTCATCAGGTTTCATTCAGATCTTACAACTCCTGACTTACCACGACAGTTACTCCTTCATGCACCATTGATGGTGATGCATACAAACTTGTGGAGTATTTCCCTACATACAAAGTTGGTCTGGAAAAAAACAATGAAGTGTTAGAAACAAGCAGGCAAACAGATGTTTTACTAAAAACATCTTTGCTAAAGCCTTGGTAACGGTGTCCTGCAGAACTAATGCATGAGTTTCTCAAACCAATATTTATAACTTGAAAATATTTCTATCTGTCTAGATCTGTCTCTCTCTGTCCCTCTTGAAAAGCCTAGAACTGTTTTAAGTGCTGCTGTACTATGAAGCCATTCTTAATTACGGAAGCATTATTAGTTGATTATTCACATCACAATTGCTCATTTGACATAATTCATGTCCTATTTCTGCATTATTCAATAACTGGTATCTGCCAAAATGCTTTGCACCTTTTTTATAATGTGAAAGGCTTCACATTATAAAAAATAATTCCATTCCACATTGTAAGAACCTACTCAGAATATCTGATAAAAGTTATGAATAGACATTTCTTAAGTTTATAGATAGGGTTGGGGTTTTTTTGTCTGTGTCTTTAAAGGTCTTTAAAGTAAAAGGTCAAATATGGTATCAAATATGATATCAAATATGATCAAAAAACAGCTGTCAAACTAGAGCAACTTTGATGTATTCCTTCCACCATCCTGAAACTTTCAGAACAATCCTTAATTGAATGGATATAAGTAAGGTTTCGGTGACAAAGGTCTGGCAATACACAGTGAGAAAAACACGAGTATTGATGCTCACGTCAGTTTGCTCTTAGTCTCTGTTTCCTTTGGGAAAGGATATTTCCACTTGGTAATGTGTCCAACCTCCCCAGACATGAACGTCAAGTATCGCAGCGTTTCTATCCCCACATTAGTGTGCATAACCTTCCGTAATCCTTCACGTTGCCAGATGTAAAAAGCTACCACAGGAGAAGCGTAATTCTGAATCCACAGTACGTCCCCGGACTCGCTGTCTACGGTCACCACCAGGCCATCTCCGTTAGACACAAAGTGGGACATTTCTACAATATACAAAGATAGAAGAGATTGTTTGGATTGCTGTGGACGTGCAATTTTAGTAACACCTATTCACAGTTCAGGCCCTGTGTTAACTGTGGAATCCGTTACACCTTACACTGCAAAAGAGCAACTGCTCAGTGAATCGGTTGTCAGGGTTCAGGTCATGAAGTCCAGTTGCAATGCAGTAGTGTTACAGCCACTTTTTCTGAGTGTGCACCACAGTTTAGGGTTGCTTCCCCTCCTGCCATTTTTCACTAAATTTTAGAGACATCTCTTCAAGAGCTGTACCTCCTTAGGTTCAGTTTACCTGAGCCTCTAGAAATTACAGCGTGTAAAGGAGAAAAACTGGTGGATGTGCAACAACTGCATGAAAATCAGAGATGTAGCTTGGGCCTATTAATTATAGAAAAAAAAAAAAAAACAGTTCTATTTTTGACTGTAGGAAAAAAAAACCAGACAATACATGTGGAAAAAAAACCTAACAGAAGATGACAGTGATTAAATTCTTACTGTATTTTATGTCTTTATCAGGCAGAGTAGCTGCATAATCAAAATAGGTGGCATTCCATCGCAGCTCCTTCTTCTTGGTGTCATACATTGTGATCGTGTATTCTGTTAAAAAATATACAGTCTGTGAAGCAAAAAAACCTATGAGAGAATAGAATCAATCATCTCACATCTGAGACACTCTTCAAAACACCACACATACCACTTACTGCTCTCTGTATTTGATTTCCCCAGCCCTCCTGCTACATAAACATTTCACAGCTGTTAATACCCGATCAACTCATGTGCTGATCCAGGGGAACCTTGGAACACGCCCTGCAGTTACCACCCATCTTACCAGCACCCGGGTTTTCTGCACAGCTGCTTCTGAGGTACTTTGTTTTACTTAAAAGTTTCAAACCCCGCATTCTAAAATTCAGCATATTCTCTAACTGAACTGTCACACTTAAAAGAATACGTTAATATAGAGGTTAAAGAACAAGTCTGTAACACTTATTCCTTCTTGCTAGTCAGCATGTCTATACTGTTGGTCTAATTATTCTTTAAACAGCTTTTATAAAAGCTGTATGCCACAGAGCAAACTTGGGTTCCCAGCTGCTACTGGAATGCACTGTTAACTAGACTACAAATGCTACTTTGCCAACAGAAAGAATAATGGACCATGCTACTGCCAAAGTTTAAAAAAGCAGTATCTTTTGGCTGCTATGAAGTGTTAATAATTTTTCTGTGTACAATCTAAAATCACAATTTACAGAAGTTTTTCTAAGAAATAAACCCAAACACCTGAACTGATCACAAGGTCATTTGTTATGAGCCTAAACTTTAAAAACAGTGACAACAAATTTTCTTCTAAGCTGCAGAAAAAAAAGCATATGACCTGTTCTCCCAAGATACAGAAGAGATGTTGATGGGCAAAGACTTTCTGCAAACGAGGAAGTCAAGGTTTGCTGCTTCTCCCCAGTCATGAGGTCAACCACATACCAAATATCCTGCTTTTTACCTGAAATCATAAGCCACATTACCATACAGTTGGAAAAACTGCATGTCCATCAAGCTTTTCAGTCTTCTTTAGTAGGCTCATGAGCTTAGTATGAATAAAGCATTTTTAATAAAACTTCCTCATAGACTTAGTTTCATCATTTAGCACTGCCAGCCAATCCCAAATATTGTCACAAACAACTAAATACAAGCACTACTGGCTGAATTATTTTTCACGTTGATAAAATCTAACAGAGCTCTGAGTGTAGAAGATCCTGTGAGCTAGCAGAAGAGGATCCCAAAGTGCTAATGTTGAAGGACAGTCGGTGGAAAAAAAAAATTACAAAGGTCTACACATTTCACATTGATTAAGGACTGTAATCCTAACATCTCACTCAAGACTATGCGAGTCATGACCTTAAGTATTTCTTTGATGTTAACACAAATGTGTTCTGTTTTGAAGCTTCAAATATTTTTCACTACTGGAGAGAGGCAAAGTGGTGAGGCAAAGTAGGTACTGGCCCTTCAGCAGGTTAAAGAAACAATACTGAATTCACCCTGATCCTTCACAAATTTTACTGTTGTGGTAAGTAATAACTGTCCTTTCTTCTCCTCCCAATCCATCTGCAATTAGAATGAGTCAGGACAGTAACCCATAAATTTGTAGAATAAATGAACTGACTATTTCTCAGATAATGGAGGATGTCCAATCATGTTGCAGTGGGATTTCTACTTTAATTATAATTGTCAGGCAGTCAATGGCATCTACAAGAATAAGAAGATTTTAAGTAGAAGTCACATTTTGTTGAGAGATACCATCTCAAGAAAACAAAAAACTCCAGACAGGCTATTCACTGCTTAGAAAAGCTATTTACTCCTTCAGGAAAAATAGTTGGTTCTTAATCTTCAAACAGTAATTGAATTCTATACTAATCAGATTTTTCTGTCATCAGAAAGCTTAATGAAAAACCATAGTTAACAGCCAAAATAAGGCGTATTTCCATGCAGTCTGTCTGGGAGGGAGTCTCTACATTTTGTAGCTGCTAAACATCTTACGATCTAAAAGAGAACACTTGAGCTCACCCATGTACAGGATCCCATCTGAACTGCGACAGGGAGATGCCTGCACCAGCTCTGGGATAGTAAATGGAAGTTTCTAGGGGGAAAAAAAAAAAAAAAACAAACAAACAAACAATAAAATCTTACTCACACTGATGTGCTAGTCTTCACATTTGCTCACAAAAAAGGGTTGTCAGAAAACTTTAGAAATCTCAAATGACAGGGTTTTATTGTTTGTATTACTGCAGTGCCAGAGAACTCAAAATTTCAGGTCAAGGCCCTGCTCTGCAAACCTAGAACCAAGAGCAGTCTGTCTTGGAGTTTATGACAGAGGAAGTGTCTGCAGAATAGAAGAACTACTTGCAGCTGAGAGGTCTGGATGCCAAGACTCTGTGGTTTTAAGGTCTACCATCATCACTTACAAACTGTCTGGGCTTCAACATGCCATGGTTTAACTGCCTCACCAGTAACAAGTATAAAATGTTGCTCCACAGGATGGTACAGTAACATTTATAAAGGCTGGATATCTTCATACAAACAAAACTGCTGAGAGGGTGAAGCGTGAATCTCCAACTGAGCAGTTCTTGAGATACTGCCAAGCCTGCACTGCACTTACAGAACGGGGGATAAGCCTTACAGAGTTTTAAGAGACTTTCACTGGGATGAGGTCACTGCAGTAACAGACAAGATGCACCAACAATAAAGATCAGGCCCTCGCCAAGTTTACTTAAATACGCTAAAATTACTCCACTCTTGCTTAAAACTCTTATAATAATGACTAAATAGAAATTACTTTAATGCAAAAAGAGAGGAAATGAGCAGAATAAAGGAATGGATTAAAATAGATTGCTGCTTCCTGGATTCACCCAGGAAAAGAACCCAGAATCATTTTGCAAGTTATGAACTGGGCATACTGGGGGTATGGAGAGTGGTGAGTAAATACTAAAGTATTTAACAATATTAAAGCTCTTAAGTGAAATCATAGCAGCAGCCAAAGAAAAGAAACTTAAGGGAAGCCAAACATTTTAGCTGAGTATCACCACAAAGGTTGAAAATAAAAGTCAAATGTTGGCTAGTCTCTATGGGTTGCAGGGATTGGTGACTATTTTGAAAAGGCTCTGCATTTTTGTCTGCTTACTCAATCTTATAAAGCCATCTTCTAAAGGTGTTAGCACAGAACACATGCTAATATTTGTTCTTGGCAGATGGTTTTAGAAAATGTAAGCATTTGGGTGAAAGTGACATATCTGATTTGTATTATTCTGGGTACACTCTTCACATCAAATTGTAAAGAGATTCATTATCTGGATAATACAGCATAAATTTTATTTATCATCATTATTTTAGCAAGTTACAGAAAAACAGCATGAGTGGACAAAACATTTGCTGTTTTTTGGCTAGTCTGATCAAGCTTTCCCAAGGAACTTGTACGCTTCTGTTGAACAGTACAATAGTCTGTAAGACTTTACAGTGCTTTCAAGAAAGCAGAAAGTTCCCTTGGGGAACTTTGTGTGAGTCTGATTAGGGTGCTTTTCTAAAAATTATCAGAGGAGAGAATTTAAAAGTTATACTTACAGTCAAGCCTTCACTATTCTTGCCTCCAAGTGTATACAAACTGCCATCATTTGGGTCCGGAAGAAATGCCGGTCTAGGATTTAAACAGCAATTATACATGTTCAAAAAACGTACGGTGCTTCTATGAATTCCATAGAATTAAAAACAAACCAAAGAAAAAACAGAGAGCATAAGGAAGGCAAGGAACAATAAAAGAGTTGCCAGAACTAAGTAAATTTGAGAGGTAAAGGCAACCCCCTTACTCAAACCCCAACACCAAAAACAAACCACAAAAAAAGGATGTTACCCCTGATTTTAGAGACATAAAATTGACACCCTACATTTTCTAGTTAAAGGTGAGACTGCTAAGCTAGAGGAACTACTCTGAAGTAACAGCCTGAGGGTTTCATTTGAAAATTCTGCTAGTGGTGGTGGTTGCAGTTTCCTATGCTCCACTATTTTTAGTCTTTTATGTGAGGATAGTAAGTGCAAACCCCAGCAATCACTCCCCAGCTGTTTCTGCCCTTTTAGGCACCACTCAGAACTGTGACACAGCTGGCACACTCCTCTCTAAACCTGAGCAAGGGCTTGAGAGAACAGTCTGCTGACATGATGCTGCTTCTCAGTGCTAAACCAGGAGAATTCTACATAGCTAATTATATCCTTTCAGTGTCTGCTCTCTAAACCACCTTAAATTGACTTATGCAAGGTATGCAGCTTTTCTAGAACACATCATTTTGGTTCAAATTAAATCAAATTTCAGGATGTCACAATCAAACAAGCAGTAAATGAGATAAAGACTTACTCTTCCACATGTATTGGCACCTGGAGTACGGGATCTGCAAAACAGGAAAGGAAATGTCTTAATACTGGCAATTCAATTCCTTGAACACACTAGATACAGGATTAAGTCAGGCCTGCAACAACTTGCTCTTTTTTGAAAGGCTGATACATGAAGTTTGAAAGGGGCCGTCTCAGCAGCCTCAACGACCTCCTGTTTGGCAAGAAAAGTGCCAGAGTCTCTCTCCACGTTGCCACAAATTCCCTCTAATGCAGAGACCTTGCAGAGCTGTGTGCCAGCTCTGGGGGGAAACTCACTGGAGAGCACAGACACAGCCCATGTTACCTTATACCTGGAACCTCATACACAGGGCAGCAAAAACACTGAGATAATTTAGCTGGTAGTCCTAACAGTCCTAGGCACTGGCATGTATACTCTTAGAAGACAGAGAGCAAAAGCAATTTTTCTCTTTATGATGAACTGTCACCATTACCACTGTTCATTTATGTATGACAGGAACTCTGTGAAGCATAGAGCTCCATATTGTATCATAAACTCCATTTAATTTATTGAAAGTACACAACGAAAGGCCCTATGAATAAGTAGCATTCAAAGGAGCTAAATGATTCATCATTACGTATCTGTCTCTACAGACCACACTGCTTAGTCAGACCTTTATTCCATTAACTGCATCTAATAATTCATTTCTGTCCCTTATGTGAAGAAACTGGATTCAGGATATTTTGGGAGGGACTGTCACACTCCAGAATTACAGCTGTAGTTGTGTTTGCTTCAGGTATTCCTTAAGTTTACTATGTCTAAAGCAACACAAGGTGACTTACATCATCAACTCTACATTACTAAGAAAGGCAAGCAAGAAAAAAGCACTAGATGACCATTATAGAAAGTGGTTCAACTCTGGAGTTTAACTGCTGGGTTGAAATACTAAAAGTGAACAGACATCAAGTTTATATACTCAGAGAATCCATAACTCCAGGTGAAAAGAACTAAAAGAAAAGGACATTAAAGACCATAGGTTGGAGTTTTTATAATCGTAAGTGCTTCACAGGAAAGGAAACTCTCACAGTTTTTCTAACAGCATCATAAATCAGGAGAAAATGGAGCCTGTCTCATTTGAAGCAAGGTTTAATGCAAATGCACGAGTACTGCTAAAAGGAAAAGCCAAATAAACTTTGCAACTCTCTTGATGAACTGATTACATTGCAAGAGTTTCACCTGGTAACAAACTGTCACCTGTGGTGATGATGACTATTGTTAGACAACAGCAATCTTCACCAGCAGCGCTTGTCCTATCTGCAAACATCTCCTCAAATGATCATTAGTTGGTAACAAAGCTGCACAACTTGGTTTTGTTGTGGCAACTGTATGCATTATTTCAGTATTGCTATGCAGATTTCCTATAAAATCACTTTCTAGTCAGCCTAGGCAAAGCATAGGAAAATAGAAACTTCTGAATTTAATTTTAACAAAAGGATTGGTTAGCCTTTGAATTAAATGGCGGTGTGACATTACATGAGATTATAGTATAAAACTAGAAATATCTGAAACAAGTTAGATGTTAGGAAAAAGTTCTTTAATCTGAGGGTGATAGATCACTGGAACAGGTTGCCCAGAGAGGTGGTGGAGGGCCCATCCCTGTAGACATTCAAGGCCAGGCTTGCTGAGGCTCTGAGCAACCTGCCCTAGTTGGAAATGTACCTGTTTATTGCAGGGGGGTTGGAGCAGATGACCTTTAGAGGTCCCTTCCAACACAATATATTCTATGATTCTAAGTTTCAGGTTTTCTAAATGCACTGTTACTGGTGTAGCATACAGTGCACTCTGCAGCAGAACAGCACAGGATGCTATTTCCTCAAACATATCACTATTTCAGGTGTTTGTTTTTGGGGGTTTTTGTTTTGTTTGTTTGGGTTTTGGGTTTTTTTGTTTGTTAGTTTCAAAGAATGCTCAGGAAAACCTGAACAATCACAGGAAATTTCAAAAGGTAGATTGTTTTCTACCATCTGATCCCGTTTTGCACGTGACCTCTGCAGGAGACTCTGGTTAGTAAAGTTTTCCTATAGCTCCCTCTCTGTCCCCAAAATACAGTGAATCATAATAAGAATACAGTACAGCATTTTTTTAACTAATAAATTGATTCCACTTAATTTTTTTAAGACTGGGCAATCTACTTTTACCAAGGGGGAAAAAAAAATTAAAAGTGCTCCACTCTGCTCTTGCCTTCTCAAAGGTCTGAGAAGTGTCGCGTCATTGTATCAAAGATGTAGCACCAGAACAGTGAAAGAACACACACACATACACGGGCAATATTTATTTGCATTAAGCTTTTACCCCCAAGCTTATATTTCTGAAAGCTGTTGGGAAAATGCCACTTATAACAATTTAATGAACAAATGTATCCTACACTTTAATAAATAACGCCAGAAATCCAATGACTGTCTCTTCAACATCTGTAGTTGCATCTGTCCTCTTGCAGATGAGGACACAAACGATAGCCATATGACATATTCTACACTGTTCAGTGTGTGCTGTACAGAGCATCATGCTCATGAGGAAGTCCTTAAACTTTTATTTACTATCATATCTTCAATATCAAGAACAGTGCTTCCTTAGAAGTAAAAAAAACCAAACCTGCTTTTACTTGTTTTCTCAGTAACTGAAATCTGATTTACAAACAATGATAAAAAAAAGAGATGGATGGAATAGATTAAGATGTCATTACAAAGCAGCAAGAATTTTTTTTTAGTACTTACTGGCACATGAACAAAAATACTGATTATTCTGATGGCTTCCTGCAACATTTAAGTGTTGTATGTGAACTGTTAGAAAATACTTAGTTTCAATATCTCACTCATTTCCATGCATGAGGCTATTCACAGTGAGTGAACGCAAACTGATGGAGTAGTTTATTTTCTGAAGTGAAAGGAATTCTCCCTTCACTACTAGCACCATCCACCTGGAAAGATGGGCTGGGGAAGAGACATTTCTCTACATTTTTAGGTACTCAAGTGATGCAAATTTTCTCATTTTCCTAACACTTTCATGAGCTTGAACTAAGGTTGTAGCTCTGCAAAGATACTTTGAAGACAGACAATGAACTCTTCACATTTGCTTTCATGTGGTTTGGGACATATTCCAACTTTATTTCAAAGTTTGTTTTGAAATAAGAACTCACTGAGATAAAAGAGGAATCTTGAGTTTAATTTATTGTTGTCAGGTCTTACAGTAGTTTTCGTATGCTTGGATACAGACTAGTAAAAGAATGAGTCATGTTAAAACTTTCTGCTCCAGCATGGGTCAAATGGAAAAAGTTCTTGCAAAAGTCAGAGAACTGAAGCCTTATCTTCTCTTCAACAGCTCAGCACTCAAGTGTTAGCACGCTGAGACTGGAATCACGTCATCCTGCTTTCAAAATTTCCCTGAACTGCAGTTCCCTGTAATTATTTAAGTCATTCTAACAGGCTTGATCTGTTCCAATACCAACAACAGTGATAATAACCACTGAACAAAGCAGTAAGTATTCTGTATCAGAACAGAAACTTTACAGAGAAAGTGTGATAAAAATACATCTGCTTCTCCCTTAAGCTTCCATTCCCCGTAGCAGGGGAAAAGCCAATTTCTTGCAATGTCCTACATAAAGCTTTTGGCATTATATCATACCCAAAGGTTTTCCACTTTCTAGACTAAGAAAATAACTATGGAGTGGGGGCTGGAGGGGCTGAGTTAGGAAGCTGAACACCATTCTGGAAATCTCTCCGCGCTGGATGGAAGATCAAGTTTTCTATAGATATTTCCATGGGGTTCCAATTTGGTTTTCCCTGCAGCCTCCACTAAGGCAGAGTACGTTAACAATTCCTACATGAAAATCCTGTAACTCACTGCACACTGGCTTTAGCTTTCTGATCTGGTAATACAAACCTGTGTGTAAACAAGCACATGCACATGCTATTAATAAAATTATTGCCACTGAGACTCTTCATTAAATTAATTCAGCAAAGCATTTTAATGCTCACAAGCACAGAGAGTTTAAGGGCTTCAGTAGAATAGAAATTACATTGGAAAAGGCTGCTGATACTTCTCCTTGTCATTGTGAGACTTCAAAAATTTTATCCTCTGAGAATTAAAAAGCTTTCATCTACAGAAGTTAATCAAACCATTTGCAAAATAACTGTGTCAAGAAAAAAACCCCACAACCTTAAAAGGACACTGATCCAAGATTATAAAGATTAATTCTAAGTTTATTCATAAGTACAGCAGTTAAAAATAACAACTGCCCAGCAATTTAGTGAGTTATCTGGCTCAGTTAGGCTTCCCTGAAGTTAACACTGACCTGGCAGCAGCAGATGTCCCAATGGAGTTTTGGTCACATCGTGGCCAGAAAATACATGCGCCTGTATCACTTCCTTGTGAGTGGGCAGAAGTATATGACATGTTTCAGATGATTCTAAAATAATTCTAAACCATGTTTTGCACACATATATGGAAAAAAAATGGCATATATATGATTTTTGAAACTATAATCATAATGCTAAATAGAGCACATTTTACTTTTCTCCATATTTCACAAACAACATAAGATAAAATCTGCCCTTTGACCAAAGCCCAAATCTTTTTTAATGCAGAAGATAGAGTTGCAGATTGTCAACACTGTAATAGGCCGTTAAGTAGAACCAGTGACTGAAAAGGAGAAGTGGGAGATTCTGAAACAGCAAATGAGTAAGTTGCTGCCCCACTGGAAGGAGCTGGAAAAACTGTTTCCTGACTTGAGGCCCTACCATAAGATTTGGGCTAACGGGCCAGTTTAAAAATCATCCTTGCCTGCTGTTGCAATTACATAAATGAGGTTAGAGATACTGACAAGTTTCCCCTGGAATTTGCTGAAAAGAGTAGTGCTCTACAATTGTTTTGACAATCTTCATTAATTTACAGCTACGCACAAAGAGATTTCTTCTTGCCTGGGAATAACCACTGTTGTCAGACCAGGACCTATAGATCTCAGATCTGCCCTTTAAAAATCAACAAACTGCATACCACTAAATAGATACCAGTTTTCACACCTTTATCTTATCATGACTAGCCCACTGAACTCCACAGATTATGAGTAAGGTATCAGAAATCAACACCTTTTAAACTGATTGTGGGCCCTTGTTTTTTTTTTTGATTACTATAGAGAAACGAAGATCATAAAATTTCTGCAGGTTCTAAATCTAGATCCAAATCTGTATTTATTATATGTTCTTCTGAAAAATTATTTTGAATTAGTTCTTAGAGGAAAAGCTTTTAAGGAACTGGTGATGAAAAGGAAGAGATCCCTTTGAACCATACAGAAGGACACACAGAAGTGACTGTCAGAAGAACAAAGAAATACTCTGTCCAAGAGTACACACTGAAACGCTACATTCTTAACATCTCAAAGTTCAATGTTCTGCTAATTAACCTAAGCTCTGGAGTTGAAAAATATGTACAGGATGAATTTAACAAACATGCGAGGAAACAGGACAGTCTTAAAATCATATTGTTAAAGCTCACACTGAAATCAGAATGGTGAATATGAAGTCTGACACAGATAAAAGCATTCTCCAGGTTCTGTCTTGCTAACAGAATTTATTCTTGTCACCATTACTCTCACAGTCTACTTTCTTACCTGCATGTAAAAGCAAACTTGAAGTGCTGCACTCCTGTACCTTTCACAGAGATCTACAGGAAATGACATCGGTTTCATTTCTAGCAATCTGGGGGAAGAGATTTCATCCTAAGTAAACTTACTGAGGATGCTCTCTATGTATCTTGCTAGTGGCAAGCACAGAAAACACAGGAGCCTATCACAGTGTCACTTAGAGCTGACAGCTCCTTTTATTGATCAGAGATGGCACTAAGAGCTTTATTTAATCTCTGATCCCCTTTCAACACCCTTTCAAACCAATGCCTTTCAACACAATGTGTTTTTGTGGTGCCATAGCAGGAGCAAAGGTGCATCTCAGGAATTAGGGGGAAGAGAAATCTGGGTTCTTTCTATAAATTTTCCAACCTTACTCCAGCTTCTCCAGGCTGAGGAAACAAGCAGCATCACCTGGCCACTAAAAGATCCTGAGAGCTGTCAGATAGCAGGACCCATAGAAGCCAACAGGAAGTGAATGTATTAAGCACCTTCAACATTAAGTCCACAATCTCACTACATATCTCTAGAGGGAACACAGCTTTATTTCTGAACTACCGTAGAGTTCAATTACTAACGGACCCATTTTTTGGCTGCTTTATGGGGAGCACAAGTAGTCACACTGCCCTTCTTGCCAGAACTACACGAAGGCAGGAAACCCAAACATATTACTGTGGTGATAACCACTGGCTCATTTACCCTGCATACCTAAGATAAGCTGCAGTGCTAAACTGAAACAAACCACACATGGCAAGATTTTCATGTTTGTTTAAGTACTGCTTGATAATGAACACTGCCTTGGTTTTTTTTTCCCCAATAAAAATGAAATGTATATGAATTGTCCTTTGTTAAATATCTTGCTGCATAAGTGCAGTACTAAAACATTCCCTTCCTGATGAATACTGCTGCAGCACTTCAGGTGACCTTCACAACTTCTCAAGCACACGAACTACAACACACGGTTCATTGTTTGATCACCAGGGTAAAACGGCACCTGCAAGAACCCTGCTTATGATTCTCTGTAACAATGCAAGCATATAGTTGACAGAGAGAGTTCACCTAACAACTACTTTTATACACTAATATTATTACTGAGTTCTGCACTGTTAAACCTCCGCAGGGATTTAGCACAGCATGATGGTGAGGACTTTCATGGGTTATTAGTTTCCAGCACTGTTGCATCTCTGTTAGGCTTTCCACCCACAATGTGACCACAAACAAATGCAGTTATGCAAAAAGAAATAAAAAACATCCAATTACAAATTAATTCACCCATTTCTATGTACAGAAAGTACACCTAAGTTAAGTCATGAAGCATCTTGTAACGTGAAAATGACCACTAATTTTTTCTTTTTCATTGACCCTTGTGTGCTGATCTATTAGACAGAAATAAAACTAATGGGCAATAAGTGCTTTGCAAAAAGCAAGTGAACACACCTCACATACATAAAATGCAAACTAAAACATAGTTAGAAACAGAGAAAAAAAGAAGAAATCCTATAAAACTAGATTTTCCAGTCTGGCAGTTCTACTGTATCAACTATAGTTTTGCAAACTATTTTTTTAAACAAGGGAAGTTGAGCAATGCACTCTGATCAAGATCCTTCTTGTTACCAAAGTGTGTTCATTTCTTCCTCAGAAAACCCCCTGTCACTTACTAAAGCTGTCTGCAAACAAATGCCAGTTATGACATCCTTCTAGGATAGGACTCTGTAGTATATGTTCATGTCAGTTGACTGAGGAGCAAAAACCAGCAAGCTTCTCTTAACACAGCAGCAGTCTATAGCAAAAATAAAGGAGGAGGCTGGTAACTTTTTTTTTTTTTTTTAATTCAAGCTGTTCAGGGACAGGAGAGGTCTGAATTTAGAAAGGAGACAAGGGAGAAAATGTAATCACACCAAGATCCTCCACGAAAATACTTGCTCACCCCTTTTCACTTCAAGAGGAGCTACAAAAACAGTCTTTGCTCATTTTTGCATTCAAATATAAACAGCTTCCCAAATGAAGAACAACTGTTTTGCACTGCAAATGACAGATACGCACAATCCATCTCCTACCATTTCAGCTCACCTATTAAATTGACATCAGGTATAAAAATAGAGGATAGAATGATGCAATCATTGCGACTCCTTTCCATTTGACCTGCTTTCTAATTTACTTCCAGAAGTGAAGAGAAAGTGCTACCATCACTTCTACCATACATAATCACAGTCCCACTAAAACAAACTTGTATTAAATACTGAATTTTTCATGAAGACAGAAAGAGCTCTCTGCTCATAATTAAAATTACAAAATCACTTCCAGTCACCAAGTAATGTTAAATTTCTTTACACAAGTGCAGTTCTTTTATTTTAAAAAATCATGCTGTTCCTAAACATCTACTATGAAAAAAAAAGACCAGAGGTTTGCACAATATCCACTGCACCAGTGAATGGAGGGTATTCCAGAGACAGAACCATGCAAGCCCTTTACCACCAGTTCTACCAGCTGACACTCTCATTTTGACATCTATTCTTTTCTGGGCTTGATTATATTACAATCATTCCCATAAACCGTGATACCTAACAATCATACCACAATAGCTTAAACATTCTGGGGGGAAAAAATACAACCACCAACCAAAAAAAAACCTAAACCATACATTAAAAAAGATCTGCAAGTGAAATATGAACATGATTTCAAAAACTCTGTAGCTTAATTCTGAAGCAAGAGCAAAATTAAGAAAGAAAAAGTATTTACCAGGCCCAAAACCAGTCTGAATTATCAATTGATCTGACTGTTATTACTGTTACTGAGTAGAGGGCATCAGAACACCTCCTGCTCACCTTCTTTTAAAGTCCATTTGATTGCTCCCGTCCTCTTGCTGACAGCATGCAAACTTCCATCAAGGGTTGAAACAAACAACAGAGTTTCTGGCACAGTTACTGAGCTGGTGTTCTGGAAAAGAAAAATCCATATACTGAATGTATTTACCACAGAGTTTACTCATAACTCTTGTATAGTACATCACTTCTTTTTAATCACACAGACTGGACAAATTTCCTGTCCCTTTAGTTTTATTTTTTTATTATTATTTGTTTTAGTTTTGTATTTGCTGTCAACATTATCAAACTGCTTACTGTACTATGTTCCTCTAGAGACAAACTGGGAGCTGCTTTAACTCAAACTCAATTTTCAATTTTATATCAAAGTCTTCTTGTATTTGTTAGGAGTTAATATAGAGGTAGGAGAAACCAGAGATAAGGCTGATCTAGGAAAACTGCTACAAAGACTGTGCAATGTTAGCTAGAGTAAGGAATTTCAAAGCAGTTCAGAGAACCAAAATGTTAATGTCAAAACCATGCTACTACCAAGTAAATAGCATATATCTCTGACAAGGTTTAATCCTCCAGAGATGAAAAATATTGACTGGCTGGATCATGGATAAATAAAACTGAAAGGGGATCAATAGTCTACGAGGCTGACTGTGGCTGAGACAGGCTGGAGCTGCAAGCATGTAGGCCATCTCTGTGCAAGGGCAAAATATTTAGGATAGATAGAGCCTAAAGGCTGGAGCAGATCCATACTGTTAAGCCTCTTAATTGTGTTTTTATACCTCATGTCTCCCAATACTCTATCTCTGCAGTATATATCAAACAACACTGTTTAAGAAAGTCTATAGGCATTAACACATCTAGAAAGCAGTAAGCTGCAGGATTCAAACCTCAATTTGACATCCTAATCACTGTGCCAGTGGGGACACATCACTCTGTATTTACACATACGGGTATAAAGCTATTCAGTGCCTGCTGTCATTCCTACAGCACAAGCAGCTTTGGAGCCTGGCTACTGCAGAACATTTAATTTTATTAAAAGGGCATCATGCAAACATCAAGGACTCAGGATCATGCAGCCATCATGGGAACAGTAAGACTAAGTCCAAGGTGTTTCACTGCATGAAGCAGAAAAAAACATGTCAATTTAGTGTTTTCTATTCCTGCCTAAAGATGATCCCATACACCCTAAGACTGACCCATTTCCATTTCCCAAGTCTTAGTTTATCACTCAAGTAACTTGTCATTTGTAGACTCTCTGCATTGCTCCTCTGCATGCCACCTGCCGCTATCAGGAAGTTTCACAGTTAAATATAATTCTTAACCCACCACAGTTCATGAAATGAAAGTGTGTGCATTTTACATAATTAATAATGTCTTCAAAGACTTAAACTGTAAACAACAATTGTCAGTCACGTTAGAATTACTGCAAAGCAAAACACATAACTGCCAAATTAAAATGTATTGACATGGGAGTAACTTTGAAAAACTACACATTTTTAGTGCAACTCAACTAAAGCGTTACGGCTTTCAGATAAAGCATAATGCTAAAAGAATAATAAAGTAATAACTAGTCAACTTTCAGGTCACAGCTACAAATATTACACCGGCTTCTTCCCAGTCATAATGAAAACAGCTGGAGCAGACAACTGAAAACACACAGTGCGGCAAAAATTAAAGTACAAATCAACAATATACAAACTATAGATCAGAAATAAATGATGGAAATCCAGAAAAGAAAAAAATGAGATGTATCGTAACACACACACACAAAAAAAATCATTATCTGAAATGGTTAAATTATGTAGGTTGCACAGACATCTGCACTTAAAATATTTATAGCTGCACCTGGAATCAAACTTTGCAGTGTTTGTTCAAATAGGGACATTCAATAACAGTTCCTGTCATGCTGGCCTATGAAATATGCAGCTCAAAATGTTACTAATCAGAACTGAACTTAAAGTATCTTTCTAGCCTAATGACCTGATTTGTATGTAAGAGAAGCTGTATTGTAGAGTTATGAGTTATCATTCTTTTCTATTATTACTTTTGTTAAAGCAAACTATTGTAGCCACTATATCAAAGTAATTAATGAAAATGTTACCCTGTAGTTCTTTTTGTACATAAATTCCCTAAACAACTTAGGATGCTGTAGTTAATTTATAATCATCTAGTCCAGTCTTCACACCTTCCTTAAATAGGCACTTAACAAGCCAGTTCCACTGATTCTGCAACCAGAAGGGAAAGACACAACCCACACTCCATTATCTCATCCACTGGGGGCTGAAAGCCGTACAAGTGTGAGGCTCCATCTGCCTCCCCAAGACTGACTTTTTAAATCCATCATTGCCTAGCTGTCTGCATAACACTACCCTTGGACAAAGAAGGGAAGCTTGGGGTTGCATTCTAGATATCAACACTGCTTACAGATCTGTAGATTCAACACTTTCATATAGACCATTTGCATATCTATTTGTTTTGGCATCGAGGCTATAGAAATTAGGATATTAAATGTGTGCTCTGAAACTCTCATCAAAACATCAGCAACCAATATTGTCTTTCAGATTACTGACATTTTAGGTCACTAGTACTTGAGACCAAACAGAAAGTACTAATGCGCTGAGAGTTCCTCTGCACATTCGGAAGTCACAGGATTATGAAAAGTTTTCTGTGTATCTACCCTTCAGATCACTTACAAGATTGAACAACGAAGAAAGAAAACCAAAGCTGAATAAGCTATTCACACAAGTTTCTGTGGAAAACCAGATGAACACCTCAAGGTTGCCCACAGGCAGAATGACCTAGAACTTCTCAGATATGACTAAGATCATTAAATAGGTTTTTCTTAAGCTTTTCAGTGTAGTATCCTTGGTAAGGGGGAAAAAGTGCTACTCACGTCTACCATTCTTATGGTGCCCACCATATGGTGGTTAACAGGGAGAGGTGAACTCCACCTGGGATGGCAATTGTTTATGGAGTTCACAAGCACCAAGGGAAGGGTACTCTGGAAGAGGCTTAGGTCTACTGAGCCAGAGAAATCACCAGCTCTTCAGAGGGGTCTGGGCCCAGTTCTGCTCACGGCCCTAGGAGATTCACTGGGAGCAAAATCAGCACGGAGACACGCAGACCTCACCAACAAAAGGATTCTGCCACGTGCATGCATCTTTTCCCTTCAAAACACAGATGGGCAGTGTCACTCCACCTGCTAAGCTCACACTCACCACTCTAACTGGCTTTGTCTTAATACCGCTCCTTTCTAAGGCTTTCCTTCACCTCCCCCACAAGTCTGTGTTCCAAGTTTTATTGCTTTTGAAGGGCTTTCTTAGATTCAGCCATCAAAGTCACATTGATGTGGTCATTGCAAACCTGTGTGTTGATACCATCTTCTCTGGGTGAAAGACTAAATATAGGGCAAATTTAATTAGCTATTTCTTCACTTCTAAAATTGTATTTGGCCACAGATAAAATACATAAAATACCATACATTAAAAAATCTTCCATTCATTCATACTTTTCAAAGCATATGATATCATGCAGTTGAGATTAACTAGCTGAGTAATACACTGACAGTGCTGAAGCTTATGACCTAAATTAAAACAGATGCAATGTAATATTGCAAATTTATTTTGACTAACATCTACAGCAGTCACTTGGACAAAAGCCTAGGGAGGTAGCATAATAGTATGAAAATGAGGTTTTATTCTTTCAAATTGCATAAAGAAAACAGACATAAGAATAAATGTATTACTTCAATAAATACCCGTCTCACTCAGAAATAAAACCTCTCTCTTGATTTTACTAGTGAATTTTATCAGTGGCTAGAGACTGCAGTATCAAGGTTGTAAATAATACACTTTATTTTGAACACAAAGCTTTATAATTAATTGATTAATGGAGTGATTAAAGCCTGGAGTTAGCACTGTTATGAAAAGCTAGGAAAATTTTAATCCCCTGTATGTACAAGGCAAACTTGTTTTCATTTTTGTGTGGTAAGAACATTCTCCAACACAAACAAACAAAAAATCACCATACAATAATCTCAGCCTCACACTATTTTGAAATTACTTGGGGACTCCTTTAGAATAAATTTTTAAATCATTTAACTCAAAATACACATTTTCAGATTTCACTGAGTTCAGCTGACAAATGGTCTAAAGTGCTGACTGATAATAATCCATAACAGCCTAAAATTTGGGACTAATTTGACAATAGCATTCTAAGCTAGAATAGAAATATACTAACAGAAATAACATTTTAGAAGTAGAAATGCACTTTATAAACACCAGTTAACCCTCACCTAAGAATCCTCCCCTCAGTCCAGACCTACCCTATCTTTAGATAAAATGTTCTAGAAATCAAAGTAAGAAAATTACTCAAAACAATTCTGAAGGACTCATGGAGTCGAACAAAGGTCAGAGAAAGCTCTAAGAAAAACTTAAGGTGTGTTTGTGTACAGCCATGCTACAATTCAGTGTCAAAGATATTTTAAATTTTTTAAACATTAGCAGAGCAATGTCCTGCTTTGGTTTAATGTGATAGAAGAAAACAGATCCCCACGGGAATAATTTCTTCCATTATTTTATCTGCTTAAAAACAATACTTTTGAAATGCAAGTCACCGAGTATGTTCAAATCACACTGAAGTCAGTGGAAACAGCAGGCAAAAAGAAAACCAGGCCACACAGTTCCTTGAGGTTTATCTAGAAATATGTTTTGCTCTGGGGGTGATACCACAAAAGGTCCTTCAAGTATGAATAAAGAACAGGAAGACACCTCACAATGACACTGGCTGTGTGATGGTGTGTTGCTGACTCTGAGAAGCGTTACTGATTTCATAGAAATACTTGAGTGCTCACCAGTAAACAAATCCCAGTGCCGGGTGTTACCAGGTAATAATTTAAACAGGAATGCATATGCACCAAACTTTATTTGTAAGGTCTGATGGATAATAAAGGTTGGATGGTTTGCTAACTGTAATTTACATCTCTATAGTTTCTTTGGTAACACCTGTCTTAACAAACAAAACCACTGTCAAGATATATAATCACTCAAGGAACAAAACAAAACAAAACAATCTGTATTCTCACACCATAATCAGCTTAATATATATCAGGCTGAACAACTGCATTTTGGTAAAAAAAAAAATATTTAAAACCAACTTCAGTATTAACAGCACCAGACACGTTCCTCACAACAAGCAAAGGCCTATACCATAATTTATGGTACTGGAACCACAACTGGTAAACCAATAAGGATGCAAAGCAAAATATTTTTAGACATTAACACACACTGTGGGCACTTGGCGTATTCGTCAGAGAGAGCCTATAATTCACTCCCCTGGTTTTGATAGAAATTCTCTAATTATATTGCCAGGCTAGAGGCTAAAATTCACAATGCATAATAAAACCACACTATGAAGAAACTCTTTGTAAAATTCAGTAAACTACTGGGGTGAGCTTTTCAGAACAACTAATAACAAATTTAATATATAAAAGACAGCTGACAAAAAAATGAAGTATATGTTCTTTATAAAGTGAAATCAAATCTATAGATATTCTAATCTTTACATGTCTTTATTATTTCACATTGACACTGTAACCCAGTTCCAGTGACTTTTCATTCATATGCTCATCTGTACTGCAATAGGAAAAATTTATAACTATGGGAGGTTCACCCCAACTGTCTACTGACTTGACTGAACTTGGTGTGGCACTCTACCACCATAAAATCTCAGCTAAGTTTTCAGACTTGATTCTCTCTGTAAAACTAAAACTTACTTCCAATATTCACAAGAACACCAGCAACCAAAATGAGTAGGACAGAGTTATAAACACATGAATTTACACTCCAGGGCTGCACTGTCCATGATAATCTTAGGTGCACAGGACAAATTTGCATTCCACCCCCAAAAACCCTAACCCTTAATATACAATATTTTTTTTGAGCAACCACGGAGGTCTGCAACTCAAATAAAGCACACAAATGTTAGTTAACATAGTGATTGAAGACATCCTTTTTAAAACCTCCTGCCCTCTCACAGAGGTGTTCATGCCTATCAGTTAACTGGACAAACACCTCATGCCAAGATAAAGAACACATTATCAGAGAAGACATCTGGCTAAGGCTGGGGTTTTCCCACCCAGGTCAGGTGCAGGCCACATGTGCTGCCTGCACACACCGTGTAACAGAGCACTGAAACCAGTCCCACAGGCTGTGGGAGGGAACAGACCCATGTCCTAAATGCCAGTTTAATCCCAGACAGGTTGTTATTTTTGAATTGCACTGACTTCACGTTAAAAGAGAAACAGACAGAGTTTGGAATGTCCATGGCTCACAAAACCAGATTTTTTTTTTCAAACTAGGGAGAGCTATTAGTCATTACTGCATAGTATTTATGGTGACAGTTTATTTACCGACAGCTCTGTTGCATTTCTCATTGCTCTGAGATGTCACCATTTTATAATGTGTTCCCATACGTCGCCAGGGCAATACCAAGAGCTATACATTGTGTCACTTCAATAACAAGAGACAGCAGCATTTCATCTTATAAAGAAGAGACAGGAATGGAAGCTCTGGTATGAACAAATAATATAAGCTGTAGGAAAACAATATTAAAGTTTGGAATATAAAGAAACAAAGAGTACATTTATCAGACAAAGAAAATACAGAGCAGCAGATCATCACTGGTACTCTTAAATCTTTAGAAAACACAATCTGCAAAATCTTTAGGCAATCTTATGTTTTTCAAGTTACCTCAATACCAAGAATTGTACACCAGTCTTTTTCATGGGAATTTATTACTCAGGTTACACTAATAGTTCTAAATAAGCCTTCCCAGTTATATGTGTTAATCACAGGTGAGATGACTGGGACTAAGATCAAGAAGTTAAAACTAGTTTTGAAAAGGGACTGAAGTACAGAACAGCTTTCAACTTGGAGGTCACAGTGAGGACTCCAGCTGCCAGAGCAAAACGACCAGGGTAAGGACTGAGAAAAGAAACAGAGAAATGGAGAACCTGACATCAGATACCAATCTGAGGTAAAATGGCAGAGCAGGGAGACCAGAGAGACAAATCTAGAGAAAAAAAGGGTCTGAATTCTACCAGTGTCTGACTTTAAGTTTTGGTGGCTATGCAAGTAAAATTACACAAAATTTAGTAATAACCTGTTGATTTAAAAAATATTTTTAGTACGTAAAAATACTTCTTAGTATTCTTATGGAGTACTATTTTTAAAACTTCTTGAGTTGCAAATCAGTGTTTTACTTGAAAAGTCAGAACCCCAAACCTGTCAGATGTTAGCACTCTACAACAAAAGCTTTTAAAGTAATTTTTGTTGACAGCCTACATTAAGCTTTTTCTTGTTTCCCAATGAAGTAACAACACTAGGTAGGTTACACTGCTTCACTGCTAACTGTATTTAGTTTTAGAGAAGCGGAGTGGACCTGTTATAGCCCAGGCAAAAAAACCCCAAAACCTTCAGCTTTGCTTACCCAAACTATAACCCCACCTATTACCCCAGCATTTTCAGGTAACAATGAACAATCCATGAAAGAACATAACCTAAAACTTTCCTCTGCTACACTTCATTGTAATGGAAACAGTAAATGCCAACTGGACTTTTCACTGTCTCCCCAGTCTGAGACTTTACAAAGACAAGCACCTTTCAGAACTGAATTTTTGAAGACTCAGTTTTCCACCTCAGTACACACACAGGAGACAGCACCCATGTCAAAGTACATTGTTTGAAATTATTACCTTTGTACAAATAATCTGCTCAGCGTTCCACCTGCTTTGGAACAGTTTCACTGTTTCTTGTGCTTTCATTGCTCCACACAATACCTTACAAACGACCTGGTTATTTCGTAAGAGGTTTTGTAGGGCAGTGACTTGTGCACTTAGTTTTTCAACTTCGAATTTACTGTAGTCTCCTTTGGATACCAACTGACTGCATGCACACCTAGTGCCCATCGCTATCTTTGCTCTGGAAACATAATGGTCAAAATGTCATAAAACAATACACCAGGCATGCACCTAGTGATTTTTATCTGGATACCATCACATATAAAGTGATTGGGTTTTGTTTGTTTGTTGGGGTGTTTTTTTGAGTTTTGTTTGTTTGTTTGTTTTCAGAAAGAAAACAAGCCCCCCAACTACAAGGTTTTAAAGGGACAGAACAAGTATCTTCTACCGTGTTTCACTATTTCTTCTATCTACCTACACAGTTCCAGCTTGCAAAAGTTTCTTTGTCCAACTTCCATCAATGACTTTACGGAAAATAAACTGTATTCTTGATGTCAAGGATTATTAGACGTGCTACACGTTCAGGTACGGTGTTAGGTGCAACGCAAGGCGCACATGCAGGTAGGCAGCTGCTGCGCCGGACCAAGCTGGTACACCGCAGCCCCGCACCCCTGCGCACACAGACGGACACACGGCACTAGCGACAGGCAGCGTGTTGGCTTCCCGAACACCGCCGATGCGACGTGCTGCGGACGCCCACGGAAAACTTTCGGCAAAGCCCCGAGGCGTCCGTGAGCCCCCCGCTCTGCGGGCGAGGGCGCCCGGCCTGCACGGGGCGAGGCCTCTCTTGGCCCTCCGCGGCTCGGGCGCCGGTGCTCCGCGGCCGAACCGTGCCCACCCTCGCCCGCCACGGCCCCTGCCCCCCGCGCCGGCCCCGGCGCCGCGCAGCTCAGTGTCATGTCCCCCCTACAGCCAGGCCCAGCGGGCAGGCTCAGCGCGGGCCGCGCGTCGCTTACCCCGGCCCTCGGCGAGAGCAGCCCCAGCAGCGCGCCCAGGCAGAGAAGGAGGAGGCAGCGGCGGAGCGGCTTCATGGCTGCCACCGGCGGGGGCCCGGCCGGCTCCCCCGCGCAGCGCTGGCTGCCCGGCGCGGCGTGTCCGGCGATCCCCGGGCGGCGCGGGGCGGGGCGGCCGTGCCCGGGCCACCGACGTCAGCCGCGGGCGGCCCCGGCCGCGCACAGGTAGTGCCCGGACCGCCGCCGCGGGCGGGCAGCGCTGCCTGCACCGCCTCCAGAGGCCGGGCCGCCGGGGACACCTCGCTCCCGGGAGAGTCTCCGGGCTGCCCCGCGACGCCAGGAGGGCCGGGAGCTGCGGGGACCGTGCGGGGCCGCGGTCAGCAACGGTTCGTGGCTTCCTTCTGCTGCGGGAGTCCCCCCACCCGCTTGGGTTAAACCCCAACAAAAAAGCAGCCTGCCCGGGGGTACGCAGCCAAGAGCCGCAGTTTAACCCTCGGGGTGCAATGACAGCTAACTGGCTGGTGAAAGTTGTTTTTTTTGTTTAAATACCCTATAGGTAAATTCAGGTTTAACAAATTAAAAGAACTCCCGCCTCCAGCACCGCCCTGTCCGGTACAATTTCCCTATTGATTTTTCTCTTTGAAAGCAGATCAGGCCAAAGTTATTTGGCATAGCTCCTGTTTTGGCAGTTGACCCTGGTGTCGCTTGCAATGCCTTAAATAAATGCAAAACCAAAGAACACACCTCTTTGAACCAAAAAGCAGGTCGAGCTCCTCTGAACAGGTACAAATAAATGCAAAAAGTACTGAAGTTAACAGAAGAAGCCTTAGAAAGAAGAGAGTAAATTTACACTGCTTGGCAAAGGCCAAGCTTTAGGAGACCTATTTATATAACAAAGCTACTTTATCCTTGCTACATATTGTTTGCTTTTTAATAGTGATATCATTAATGGAGCCACAGAGTACAGCAAGTCCCGAGCGTGCAATACACACAGAACAGATCAGCTCTGGCAGCTCCCTCTTCTAACAAGCGTGCCTTTGATTATGGAAGCCTGAGACATAATTTTGATCTAACCTGCCATTCCGAATACATAAAAACATGCTGGAGCTACAAATCACGCTGAGATTTCAGTTCTCCAGTACTGAGAGATGGGTTTCTTTCTGGTTGTCTTGCGTTTTAAGCATTCACACTGTTTGAAAGCAAGCAGACCACCTAACACTGCATTGTGTGCGCCATGGCAACAGCAAGCAAAAGGAACACGTCTAGAGCTCTACCACACATACAGAAAGTCCTGTAACTGTACACAGAGACTGTTCATGTCAGCAGTTGTGCCTGCGTACAAAGCACACGTGATGCGGTGTGAGAACCAGGATCTCTGCAGAGAATACAGTGAGATATCACTTGAGCCCTGCGGCCCTGGGCAGCTCCCAGCTTTGGGCACCGAAGGGACCGCAGGACAGCAGCACCTCCCTCCCCACCACCCTCCATCTTCCCCAGGAAAGAACTGTTCAGGGTGGCACAGAGCTGCTGGCCCACCCACAAGTCTGGAAACTGGCTAGCGAATGTTTAGGGATCATTACCTCTTTACATACAATTGTATCACCTTTAAGCTGAAGTTCCTGCTATGCTAAGGGAGAAGTTTTTCAGTTGTGCAAACACTGCACATGCTACTACCAAATTGCAGTTATTTAACACATGCCCCTCCAAATGGCTACACAGGAGGTAGGAAAAACATCAGGCACTGGGGCTAAGGTTGCCCCTGAGGTGGGAGGACAAGAGTTACCATGCGCCTGCCTGCTGCCTAGCACGTCTCCTCAGAAAATGAGGTACTGCCTCAGAGGGAGGCAGCTCAGAGGCCTGACCAGAGCCTGAACTTTCACGTTTTTAATATTAAGCCCTATTTCACAGAACCATAGAATGGTTTTGGTTGGAAGAGACCTTCAAGATCACCCAGCACTTCCGGGTCACCACTAAACCATGTCCTTCAGCACCACATCTCCACAACTTTGAAACCCCTGCAGGGATGGGGACACTGACCCTAGGCAGCCTGGGTCAGGCCCTGAAAACCCTTCTGGGGAAAAAATTGTGCCTCAGCTCCAACCTAACCCTCTCCTGGTGCAACTTGAGGACGGTTCCTCTTGTCCTAACACTTGCTCCTTGGGAGAAGAGCCTGACCCCACCTGGTTCACACCTCCTGTCAGGGAGTTGTTGAAAGCCCGAAAGTCTCCCCTGAGCCTCCCTTTCTCCAGGCTAAACACTCCCAGCTCCCTCAGCCGCTCCTCACCAGACTTGTGCTCTAGACCCTTTCCCAACTTCGTTGCCCTTCTCTGGTTATGTTCCAGCCCCTCAACGTCCTTCTGTGAGTGAGTGGCCCAGAACTGAACCCAGGATTACTCAACAGCAGCCCAGTTCCAGAGCAAAGTACTAAAGACAAAAAAAAAAAAAGCACCGTTGCTTCTGAGAGAGCGAATCACGCACGAGCTCTCCGATCCCCTCAGAGCCTCACCTCCTTCCGCGAGGCACCTCCTCCCTCTTCCACGCGGTGCCGCCTCAGCGTTGCGCCCCCCCCCCCCCCCCCCCCCCCCCCCGCCCCGCCCCCCCGCCCCCCCCCCCCCCCCCCCCCCCCCCCCCCCCCCCACAGCCCGCGCGCGCGCG